>OZ038379.1:47908948-47921448 GCA_964036045.1 Eutreptiella sp. 'Long Island Sound 2002' | reverse complement strand
GCGCAGCATGGGGCGCAGCATATATATATATATATATATATATATATATATATATATATATATATATATATATATATATATATATATATATATATATATATATATATATATATATATATATATATATATATATATATATATATATATATATATATATATATATATATATATATATATATATATATATATATATATATATATATATATATATATATATATATATATATATATATATATATATATATATATATATATATATATATATATATATATATATATATATATATATATATATATATATATATATATCCTCCAATCTACCCCCCTCTCCGCACGTCTAGGTGGCTCCACAGTATGGCACCAAGGTATGTGGAAGGTTACAAGGTGCGTAAGGTATCTGAGTCAAAACGAGGTGAATATCGGCACATTTCAATTGTTTGAGCCCCCCGAATGGTCCGGGATCACTTTTGGAAAAACAGTTTTTGACCCATTTTTGACCCATTTTCCGTCCCACATCAGCCTATTTTCAAGGCATTTCGGGTTTTTGCACGCGCCAAAACGGATCACCACAGGCCCAAAATGGGCTAAAAACGCTTGTTTGAGCATCCCAAATGGTCCAGGATCACTTTTGGAAAAAAGTGTTTTTGATCCTTTTTTCACCCATTTTTGGTTGCACAACGGCCCCTCCTCAAGGCATTCTGGGGTTTATGATGGTCCAAAACGCGTCACCACGGGCTCAGAACGGGCTAAAAGACTTGTTTGGGCATCCGAAGTGGTCTAGGAACAACTTTGGAACAAATGATTTTTTTCGCCCCGGGGACCCTAGTGGACCCACCATTGGCCCCCACCGTGCGCGGGCCAGGCTGCCCTCCGGCTCCACCAAATGACCACTGGTACGGGGGTCTAGGTTTCTCGTTGGGCGAAGCAAAGGCTTGGAAACCACAAATAGTGAGGGGTTGCGCGTGGACTAGGTGCTCTCGGAATTTGGTTTTGAGCCACGTAGCCCAAGATACGGCCCGTTCTTGGTCTTCGGCCCTTTGAACACAAATAGTGCATGTTTAGGCCATTTTTAGCCACTTTTGGGCCGTTTCTCGGACATATTGTGGAGTTAGAGGGCAACAAAGAGCTCTTGGTCACAAGGCAATTGAGGCGCACGTGGTGTGTACAACTGTTTGCCATCGTTTCGCTTTTTTCACCGGGGTTTGGGGCCGTTTTGGGCCAAAACAGGCTGTTTTGGGGCAGAAAATGCGCAGTTTAGGGAGGGCACCTCCCGACTTGGCGCCTCCGCCCCGGGGCGCCACTGGTGAGTTTTTGGCTCAAAACTTGGATTTGGCAAGGGCACACCAGCTAGGCCCCAGCGATGAGGCTGAGCATGCAATGGCCAAAACGGAAAGGAGAAGTGCTTGCTTGCTTGCTTGTTGCTTGCTTGCCTGTTGGTTGCTTGCTAGCTAGGTTTAAGGGGAGAGGGGTGTCGTAATGGACCATTTTCAAGGCATTCTGGGAAATTTCCATGAACCAAAACGCGTGATCTCGGGCTGAAAATGGGCTAAAAACACTTGTTTGAGCATCCCAAATGGTCCAGGATCACCTTTGGAAAATTAGGTTTTTGACCCATTTTTGACCCATTTTTGGTAATCAAACGGCCCATTTTCAATGCATTTTGGGATTTTCCATGGCCCAAAACGCGCCACCACGGGCTCAAAACGGCCTAAAAACACTTGTTTGAGCATCCCAAATGGTCCAGGATCACTTTTGGAAAATTGCCATTTGACCCATTTTTGACCCATTTTTGGTCATGAAACGACCCATTTTCAATGCATTTTGGGATTTTCCATGGCCCAGACCGCGCTACCACGGGCTCAAAACGGCCCAAAACCACTTGTTTGAGCATCCCAAGTGGTCTAGGACCAACTTTGAAAAAAATCATTTTTTCCGCCCCGGGGACCCCGGTGGACCCACCGTTGGCCCCAACTATGCGCCGGCTAGGCTGCCCTCTCGCTGCACCAAGTGACCACTGGTACGGGGGTCTAGGCATCCCGTTGGGTGAATCCGAGGCTTGGAAACCATAAAAAGTGGGAGGTTGCGGGTGGACTAGGTGCCCTCGGAATTTGGTTTTGAGCCACGTAGCCCAAGATACGGCCCGTCCTTGGTTTTGGGCCTCTTTGACACGAGACAGCGCACATTCCGGCCATTTTTGGCCATTTTTGGGCCGTTTCTCGGACATATCGTGGACCCAGAGGGCAAGAAAGGGCTCTTGGTTACGGGTCGATCGAGGCACACGTGGAGTGTACAAACCGCTTCCCGTCATTTGCCTGTTTTGACTGAGTTTTGAGGTCGTTTGGGCCAAGAAAGGCTGTTTTGGGGCACAAAATGCGCAGTTTTGGGAGGGCACCTCCAAACTTGGAGCCCTCGCCCCGGGGCGCCACCGGTGAGGTTTTGGCTGAAAACCTGGATTTGGCAAGGGCACCACCTAGGCTTTAGGATGGCTAGAGTGAAGTAGAGGCGGGAGCCACGAGGCTGGGCAATGGCCAAAACAGAAAGGAGAAGTGCTTGTTTGCTTGCTTGTTGCTTGCTTGCTAGCTAGATTTAAGGGGAGAGGGGTGTAGTAATATATATGTATGTATATATATATATATATATATATACATATATATATATATATATACATATATTTATATATATATATATACATACATATATATATATATATATATACATACATATATATATATATATATATACATACATACATATATATATATATATCTATACATATATATATATCCATATATACATATATATATATATCTATATCTATATATATATATATATATAGATATAGATATATATATATATATATATATATATATATATATATATATATATATATATATATATATATATATATATATATATATATATATATATATATATATATATATATATATATATATATATATATATATATATATATATATATATATATATATATATATATATATACATATATATATATATATATATATATATATATATATATATATATATATTGAAGCGGTACCCAGAACCTATGGCCCATGGCCCGGAGGCCTGTGAGCTGTCACACCCGTGCGGAAGCCGTTGACACCGGCTGTCAGCGGGATATCCCTGTTCTCTAACCCGCGAAATCTGGAATCCGATTGCTAACCATTAAGTCGATGTGGAATTACCATAACCTTACTGTCTTGGTCGATTTGCGGTTAGAAATCAGTGAAATACCCAATTTCTACCGCGATTTTTAATTGTCGTGAAATCGCCGCCTGACGTCGCAGGTTCCGTGCACTGCATTAGATGATTCTGTAAAACGCTTCCCGTCATTTGCCTGTTTTGACTGAGTTTTGAGGTCGTTTGGGACAAGAAAGGCTTTTTTGGGGCACAAAAAGCGCAGTTTTGGGAGGGCACCTCCCAAAACTGGTCTTGGGGGGTGGTTGTGGAGGTGGGTGTTGTAGCTGGCCGCACTCCCAGCTACAGCACCCACCTCCACAACCACCCCCCAGGACCAGTCCATCGAGGGGAACGATGGTGAATTGGCAGGAGGCGGGCATTACGTGGCCGCAGCCCCACCCCCATGCGGTGCGCCTACTGCGTGGGTTGGTGTGGGGGCAGCACTACCGCCACAGCAATCCCCAGTGCGAAGGCGGCATGCCCGGGAGCTTCGAGCTCCGCGAGGACATAGGCCCCGACCGCCTGCAGGCAGTGGAAGACTGGCTGCGGGTGGAAGGATACGCCTACTGCTTCCGCCAGAAGTGCTGGAGGGTCTGGACCTGGCTGGACAGACCCGGCGAAGGGCTGCACCCTGACGGGATTGACGAGGACGAGAACCCCAACGAGTACCCGTCGGGCGCCACGATCAACGTCTCCATGTGGGACATGATCGAGAAGAAGTTCCTGGAGCCGGGGAACGAGCGCACGCTGCAGGGCAGCAGCAGCAGCGTGTCTCCCGGGAAGGGGAAGCGTTCCGCCGGGGACAGGAAGCGGCACAAGAAGTGGCGGGAGTACCAGGAATCCCTGGCCGCCGAAGCTGCCCAAGCCGCCAGGGGCGGAACCCCAGCCTCCAGCCCCCAACGGGCCAGTGGCGGTCACCACCCCAGCCACATCCCCCTTGGCGACTTCCTCGAAGTCGCCAAGCAGGCCAAGGCCAAGCCCCGTCCGCTGCACCTGGAGAGGTCAGGCCCCAGCAGCAACGTGGAGTCGGCCCACCGCGGGAGGATGCCGCCGACCAGGCCAGTGGCAAGCGGTGGAAGGCCATCAAGCTTCAGCATGATGGTCGGGAGATCCGCCTACGGGATTGGCGAGACTTCCGGGGGCAATACACCCTCTTCTGCCGCAACGTGGAGGACTGGAATGAGGGTGACGAGCAGGCCCGCCTGCTCTCCATGCTGCAGGAAGCATGGATCAAGAGAGTCACCAAGGAGGACGCCAAGAGGGCCAAGTCCAACCACACGGTCAAAATGATGCTCCCCAAAGAGTATCATACGTGGCCCGCGATGTCAAACGGCACTCCCTGCGGAACGCCCTCCTCATCACCGTCAGGGGCGATCGCGAGAAGACCGCGATGTGGCGCCTTGATGAGTGTGAAGTGAGCCGCCAGACCATCCGTCTGCAGGCCATCCCGGCGCGGATGAGTTGCGATGAGATGCTTGAGTGGGTTGGAGACGAGGTACTCAAGGAGTACCGGAACCTCCACCACACCCGCGGGTTGACGCCCGGCGACCGTGACGTCAACTACGTTGGCGAGGGGTCTGGCGGGGAAGCTGCCATGAACCCAACGGGAGCCGATGGCGATGAGGCTCTCGACAACGATGACGACGACGATGAGCCCGCCGAGATGGCCGTTTGTGCCTTCGTGGCCAACAACCTGAACACGGGGAGCAACTGGGGAAGCTGGATGCCCCTGCAGAAGGGTCGGAAGAAGCAGGAGAAGAAGGATCCCCGCCGCATTGGCGACCCTCCGCTGTCCTTTGGGGAGTTCATACGAGCTCACCCTCAGGGCTGTTTTGTGTGTTATGGAAGGAACAAAGGGTTCAACCATGACCACCGAATGTGCCCCATCCACAAGGCCGACACGGAGGCTTACAAGAAGGTGCACGGGTTGAAGAAGCGTGCACCCGCGGGTATCCGGGAGACCAAGGTGGAGGTCTCCAAGGACGAGCTCTCCAAGCTCATGTCGGTGGGGACCGAGTTGGCCAAGGAGATCCAGGAGATCAAGAGGAACTGGGTCCCCAGGACGGACGACAAGAACAAGGAGAACAAAGAGAACGACAAGAACAAGGACAAGGACAAGAAGGGTAGGAGAGGGGGAAAGAAGAAGGGTGTCAACGAGGTTGACGCGGAGGAGAGTACCCCTACTACCACAACCGACCCCCCTTAGCGGAGCCCCTGCAGCCAAGGGCCCCAGCTAGGGCGGTCGCAGGATGGTGTCGTGGGAAGCGCCACACCATCCCAGTCGGGAGACGATAAGCACAAAGGGACTGCCGCGGGCGGAAGGCCCGGTCCGGCACCCAAAGCGAAAGACAGTCGCGGTGGCGGGGTGAGGGCAAGTGAAGGCACGAACCCTTGCACCCGTCCATCCTTCGCGACCAAGAATGTATTTGATGTTCTTCAAGATGTATCCGAGAGTATCAGAGGATCACCCGGACCGCAGCTGGATGCTGCGGATGGGCAGCCTGAGCCCATTTTCCACGACCTGCACCGGGCGCTTGTTGAGCTTCTGGAACGGCCGGAGATCCTGAGCTTGCACGCCGTGCACCGTGTTGGGCGTGAGCGGCAGTTACACCTTAAGGTCCGTGCCTTATGCGGGGAAGTGGAGAAGGTCTCCGACGTGTTGGTCGACACGGGAGCTCAGGTCAGCTTGGTCAAGGCTGGCCTACTTCCGCCAGAGTGTTTGACCGACAGTCGGAAACCTGTCAGGCTGAAGGTGGCGAACGGCCAGTACATGGTGGGAGGCATGAAGGAAGCGGCCATAGGGCTGCAGTTTGTGAACCACCGTGAGCTGAGCCGCCCGGACCTCGGCAAGGAAATCCTCCTGCAGGGTCGCTTCTACGAGGCCGAGATGGACTGGGACATGATCGTTGCGTACGACTTCATGATGGAGACAGACTCCGGCGTTCTCCCGGCCCAGGCCTCCATGACGCTGTACCAGCGTGACCAGCTTTTGTGGCTTTTATCACCTGGGCACCATGTGGAGTGCCAATGGATCCACCCGGAACGCAATCAGCTCGAAGTAGCCGCGCTGGGCACTGAGCCAACTGGGCCAGCAAACCAGGAGTATGGCGTAATGCCGGAAGTGGCGAGCCGGGTGGTTGCGGATCTGGGAGCTTCAGATCTGGCCCTGGATGCGTTCTCTTCAGGAACCTCTGCCCATCTTCTGGTTTGTGAGAAGTACTGGAGCGCCCAGGACTCCGCGTGGAAGAAGCACTGGGGTCCGCATCAGGGTTTGATGTGGATCCATTGCCCCCGATGGGACATTCCAAGGGCAGTAGCGAAGATTCGCAAGGACCGCTCCAAGGCAGTGCTGGTTGTTCCTATGGGATGCACCGAGGAGGAAAGCTCCCGAGATTGGGTGGTCTCATTGACCAACATGACCTTAAACAAGGTCGTCCTACCGGTTGGAGAGAGTGTCTATCAGGACGCTAAGGGAAAGCCCATGCCACCCCAGAGATGGCCAACGGAATTCCACTATGTGGATGGGGGCCTTGAACAGGCCGACACCACGGACTTCGTGTGTGTCAACCGCATCATAGCGGAGCCATGGCGGCAATGCTTTGCGGTTTCCCATGTTGACATGCGAGAATCGGAGGACCCCCTCACTGAAGAGGAGTTGGATCTGGTTCAGGGGTATATGGATCAGCCCTTTCACGACTGGGGAAACCAGCGTGAGGGCAAGGGCCAGGACAAAGCCTGGTGGGAAGTGGACTCGATCGTCTCTGGTTCCTATGATGGGAATACTTTCGTAAAGAGGTTGCTGGACCACATGTCCAGCCAGGACGAGCCAATCAGAGGCAACCCACCCACCTACGGCGACCTTTTCCGAGGCAAGACCAGAGATGGCCCTTTGGGCCAGCTGGGAAGACCACCTGAGCCGAAACAGAGTTGGGTCGCTACCCCTCAATCAAGCTCAGTGGTCCAGGTGCCCGGAAAAGCCAAGGCGGAGTCCAATGATTGCCCCGAGATCCAGGCATTGAAAGCCAGGCTGAAGCAGAAGTATGGTGAAACCTTCTTCAGCAGAAAACCAGTGTTTCCCCCACCGGTGCGTGGACCGTATGGCGAGGCCAAGATACGACTGAAGCCGGACCCCCGTGTGTATCGACACCGGGAGTTCGCCCTGAGGGGCGAGAGGAAGGAGGCCATGGAGAAGATCCTCCATGACTTCATCGAGAGAGGCTGGCTTGAGACCTGCCACTCCGAGTGGGCCTCTCCGTGCTTCGTCGTCCCCAAGAAGGTGGCCGGTGAGTGGCGGCTCGTGGTCGACTACCGCGGCCTAAACGCCCAAAAGCAGCATGACAGCTATACGCTGCCCCTCATTGAGGACATGCTGCGAAAACAACACCGGCGGAGGATCTTCACGGTGATTGACCTGAAACATGGTTATCATCAGATGCCTGTCGCCGAGGAGTCCCGTGCCTGCACAGCCATGAGCACCCCACTTGGACCTCTCCAGTAGAAGGTGATGCCCATGGGCATTACCAACGGCAATGCGGCTTTTCAGCGGATGCTGGAGAACCTGCTTGAGCCGTTGCGTGACTGTGCGGACCCCTTCGTGGACGGCGTGCTCATCGCGTCCGGGGACCCCAGTATGAGCTATGAGGAGCTCCTGGAGGCACATGAGAGGGACGTCACCCGAGTGCTGGACCTTCTGGTTCGGCACAGAACTCACGGGCAGCAGTGACAAGGCCACCATTGCGGTAAGCGAGGTGGTCTTCGCTGGCCACGTAGTTGGGAACGGGCGGCGGAAGCCCATACCTGGCAAGGTGGCTGCGATCGAGCACTGGGAAAAGCCCAAAACGGTCTCTGAGCTACGGGCGTACTTCGGGTTCTGCAACTACTACTCGGGGTATATCAAGATGTATGCCGAGTATGCAGCCCCCATGATGACCATGCTCAAGGGCAACCGAGAGGAGACCAAGAAGGGGTCCAAGAAGGCTCTGGTCTGGAATGCTGAGTCCGACCGTGCCTTTGAGGGGATGAAGCAGGCGCTGCTATCCGCAGTGGGTCTGCACCTCGTGGATCCTGACCGAGGGTTCGTCCTGCGCACCGACGCTTCCGACTACGCTGTTGGCGCTGTGTTGGAACAAGTGCTTGACGATGGGAGGCACGTGCCAGTGGCCTTCTGGAGCCGAGTCCTGGCGGAAGGCCAGAGACAGACGTGGACGCCCCGAGAAAAGGAGGCGTACGCCATCGTCATGGCTCTCAGGAAATGGGCTGGGTACATAGCCCTCCATCCCGTCACTGTCTGCACCGACCATCAGAGTCTGCAGTCGTGGCATAAAGAGCACGTGGACACCCCCTCAGGTCCCGCCTCCCGACGGGCAAGATGGCATGAGACCTTGGCCAAGTTTGACCTCAGGGTTGTGTATGTTCCTGGCAAGGACAACACCGTGGCGGACTGTCTCAGTAGGTGGGCCTATCCCGCCAGCAAGGGCATGACGGATGTCTCCGCCCATGGCGATGAGGCTGAGACCGCTGAGGCCAAGAGGATCATAGAAATGGAGCGCCTGATGGAGGAGGAGGGTGTTAAATGCTTCGTCGTCATGGCTGCGGATGCCCCCCTTGGAACGAGGATGGGCAGAGCGGTCAGAGTACTCGCTCCTGAGGGAGCTGAGTCCGACAATCACCTCTTCCCTGAATCTTGCCTCCAGGAGGACTGGACCGACGACTACGCTAAGTCTGAGGCCTTTGAGGCCGAGTATAGGGCTGTGACCGACCCTGATGATGGGCAGAAGTGGCCAAAGGGGCTGACTGAGGAGAATGGCAAGCTCTACCGGAATGGTGAGCTGCTGGTTCCAGAGTCCCGAGTGCTCGACCTATGTGAGGCTTGGCACCATTACATGATGCACCCAGGGGTCAAAAAGCAAGCCCTGGACATGCAGCGCCGGTTTGAAATCGACCAGATCAGTCTCTACAGCGCTATCAAGAAGGTCAGAAAGGGTTGCTCGGTCTGTCAGGCCTGCAATCCCGACAACCGGAACGTCAAGGCTGAAGCCCAATGGACTCCGGTGCCTGACCAGCCCATGGAGAGCGTGGCCATGGACGTCTTCTCCGTGCCCGAAGTGCACATAGGCAAGGAGACCTTTGACTGTGTGGTCCTTTGTGTGGACCGCCACAGCGGCTACGTAGTAGCCGTTCCGGCGAGCAAAGAGGGGTTGAATGCCAAGGAAGTGGCAGTCATGATGATTCGTCATTGGCTGACCGTCTGTGACATCCCCCGCACCAGTTGCAGTGACCGAGGGCCCCAGTTTACTGGTGGCTGGTTCAAGGCCATGTGTTCCCTCATGGGAATACGTCATGCCAAGAGCGTCGCCTATCTCAGCCGGTCCAATGGCCGGGCTGAAGTGGCTGGAAGGCAGCTGTTCGAGAAGCTGCGCAAGATTCACATCACCAATCCACGTCGGAACTGGTTTGAGGAGATGTGGCCCGCTCTGAAGGCCCATCATGACAGCCCCAGTCCGGGTGGTTTGTCCCCTCACCCGATTCTGTTCGGCAGGGACCCCCTCGGTCATAGACTTCCCTTGTCTGGTGATGGTATGGCCATGGACGCCAAGGAATTCTTTGCGCGGCAAGAGGCAACGGCGCCGGACATCCGGCAGCAGCCCGAGAAGGAGCATGCTGAGCGTCAGAAGTCCGCCCCGAGCTCGACAGCGCAAAAGTTCAGGGTCGGAGACCCGGTGTGGGTGATCAGACCCCGCCCTATGGACACCCACCGCACCAAAACCTGGTTCACACCCGGAGGGGTGGTCCGCAGGATTGGTGAGGACACCTACCGCATCAAGGTGGGTCACGGACAGTTCCGGGAGCGCCACGAGAGTCAACTCCGTGTGCGGGAACCCGACCTCCGTGGCCAACATGTGTCCCTGGACTATGCCGCATATGAGGCTGATTTGGACGATGACTATGCTGAGCAGGAGGACTATACCGTCGAGAAGATCCTGGCCCAGCGTCCGAACGCCTCGGCACCCGGAGGCCTGGAGTTCAAGGTTCGTTGGCGAGGCTATGGGCCGTCCCACGACACCTGGAACTCTGTCTCCTCGTTCGTGCCGCGGATTAATACCACCTTCATAGACTACATCAGCAAGCACAAGACCAAGATCCATGTCTCCGACTTGGCAGCACTCACCCGGGCGATTGCAGCCAGGGGCGCCTGATCACCGCCTCGAGCTCTCCCCTGATGCAGTTTGAGCACTTGTTTGGTCAACGGATCGTCCCTCACTTGCTTGCATTCTTCCGTCTTTCGGTGACCTGCCATCAGAGTGGGCATATACCCCCCCCTGCTGAATCCAGGGGAGGATGACCCCTCTCTTCCACTTCTATTTGTCACTCCCCGCCTGCTGAATCCTCGAAAAACCAGGCAGGGCGACTGACCTTGACATTTCCTGAGCTCTTAGGGCCTCGAAGCCCATACGACGTTGCGCAACGGATGCCGCTGTCATTGGCATTGCGATCTTTTGGTGTGTGGTCTTGTCCCATGGCACTTGCGGGATCCAGACCAGTCTACGTGTGTCTGCAGACTATATATGGCCTGAACTCAGGCGTTTTCCTGTCCAGCCTCCTGCATATGCCTTATCCTAACCGGGGCGTGGTTTGGCGCTCTGTCCAGAGTGTGTTTACACGCCTATTACCCCGCTTATTGCTTTTTTTTCTGTTCCCAAGGATATGTGCATCCGTATGTTAAGTGTTGTCAGCCCATCACCGAGATATGGACTGTTTTTCCCCCCGAAGGGACAGGAATCGGAATACAAAGGCGCCCTGAGTCGCCGTGTACATGCTCTTACATAAGGTCCAGCCTGGACCAGTACCTAAGTACAGATTCTTCTGTTTGAGTGCCCGTGATACCGTGTGCCCTAGTGGCTGTGATGTGCTGAGATCCTGATGGCGCCAGGCGGGAAACCCAGTTGCCTGACTACACTCCCAGCGGTCCGCCATTGTCAGTCCCAGTGTGAGCCTACCGACTCGCAGACGCACTTGCAGTCGGGTGGCGACCTCCGGTGTCCTGACCTCGGTCAGTCTGCCTGGGAAACTGGTGGTTTGAGGAGTCGACGCCTCCGCCCAGACTGCATGAGGACTCCCTCATGCATGGCCTGTGTGGTAATGGGGCGAGGGAAAAGACGATCCCTTATGGAGGAGCTCGTTCGGCTTTACCACTCTGGACTCGCGTCGTGGATATGGACATGGTGCGCCCAAGGAAGGACCCGTGGGGACTCTCCCCCAGACTGCGGCCTTGGAAAGCCTGGGGTAGCCTGATGGATCCTTGTGGTCGCTTCCGACCTTTGGAACCACCTCGGTCGTTGTGTGACGCCTATGTTGGCCGTGTATGCCACTGCCACTGTGGTAGTGACCGTCGCAGCTGGCACCCGGTGCGCCTGGTGTGGGTTAACGGGTCCTTTGGATGCCGACAATCGCCGCCAGCACCCGGGACTTGATACTTGATACTATACTTGCAGTTACTAACAGCTACAGCACCGTACCTGTCTTACTGTGGGATTGTACTGGTCAGCCTAACCCGAAAATTGGCCTGAAGTGAGGATGTGACACCCCCCCCCCCTTCAGGGGATGGTCCTGGGTACCCGCTGCCATGCTTGGGTGTTATCGAGCCCCCCCTAGGGTTTGCTCTAAGGAGGGGGGTTGAGCGGTACCAAGAACCTATGGCCCATGGCCCGGAGGCCTGTGAGCCGTCACACCCGTTATGGCCCATGGCCAGAAGGCCTGTGTGCCGTCACACCCGTGCGGAAGCTGTTGACACCGGCTGTCAGCGGGATATCCCTGTTCTCTAACCTGCGAAATCTGGAATCCGATTTCTAACCATTAAGTCGATGCAGAATTACCATAACTTTACTGTCTTGGTCGATTTGCGGTTAGAAATCGGTGAAATACCCAATTTCTACCCCGATTTCTAATTGTCGTGAAATCGCCGCCTGACGTCGCACGTTCCGTGCACTGCATTAGATGATTCTGTAAAACGATTTGTTTGGAAGTCAAGACTGAAACACTCTTCGAGTGATCCGCAATTGTTTCCTTGATAAAACGCATCGCGTCCCAGATTTTTCCCAGAAAATCTGGGCGGCCGAAGGCGCTTTTAACCCCAAAGTGAAATAACAAGGGTTACGAGCGTTCAAGCGCCCAAGGACGAATTAACGTGCCTCATAGGCACTGTGTATGAGGTTTTGCCCCCCATAGTCATAGGACGAGGCCAAAGGATCCCAACTCCATAGGCCCAAAGGGTTATTTATTTTGAGTGTTTTCCAAGA
>OZ038379.1:47878948-47903948 GCA_964036045.1 Eutreptiella sp. 'Long Island Sound 2002' | reverse complement strand
AGCAGGAGAATAAAAAGGAAATACGACGACGCCGTAACACGCGAAGGGGATCACAACAAAAAGAAAAAGAGGCCGCACATGTACTCAAGTATGTTGCATGTCGTGCATGAAAAATACACACAAGCAACAACAACACCACCGGCCGCCGGAAAGCAAGTATGTTATGTGCCATATGTTGGTTGCATAACGCCGTAACAAGCGCAAAACAAGGAAGTTACGTGTCAAGCAACGCCAAAGTGCGCCGCCACGAAAAGCGCAACGAAAACCGCGCCGGCAAGGAAAACCAACAAGAGGTGGCGCCGAAGGAATGCCTATGCTCACCCCCGCTCACATAGGGAAAGAAAGGTATGCCCGCACGCGCATGCCCGGAACGCTGCAAGACCATCACCGCCACGGACGAGCAACATGGTATGAAGGGACAAACGAGGGGGAACAAAAAGACCACCGAGGTAAAGCACGACACAAAAAAAAAAAAAAATTAAACATACACACTAGTCGGGTCCAAGTATGTTGCATGCCACGCTACGCTACGCAACGGACACGAGACGAGAACGGCAACCACGCCAACAAAAGTAAAAGGTGACCACGAAGCGTAACCGAGACGTGCTCACCGCCCACCCGCACGCCCGCTTATGTAGGAGGCGAAAGGGAGCGAAAGGGGACAAAAGGTATGCCGCCGCATGCAAACGAATAGTAGGCAAGCCACACACCGCCGCCAAGAACGCAAGTATGCTACCATGTCATGCCACGTCGCCAACCGCGGAGTTGCGTTGGTTAGAACACACGAATAGCCAGGGAGGGGGACACGGGGAGCATACACACAAATAGCATAGCGCCGACGTGTGCCGGGTCCCAACAAACACACGTGCATGCACCCATGTTCTCTTCCCCTCACAGGTCCCGAGGAGAAGCGTATGCTCGTGTCTGCGTCGTCCGGGCGCTAAAGTAGGGTTGTCTTAGACGCTTAGGTCGCTTGCGTCGTGCCGTCGTCACACATAAGCGAACGCCCGGCAAAGCGGGAGGACTAGGACACGTTAAGGTAGTGGGGAAAGAAGCAGGTATGTTGCATGTCACGCCGCGCATGCGGAACGGGCAACGAGTAAAGGTAGCGACCAAAGGGGTGTGGAGGCAAGACGGGAGCAAGCGGGGCGATAAACCTACGCGCAAGCTGGTCGCACACGCATGTTGCATGACGTACCAGCCAGCTCGAGGTGCCGTGTCGCGACAAAACCGCCGCCGCTGCACGCCCGTTTACGCTTCCTCCTCTCCCTACGCAGGTTCAAAGGAGGAAGCCCGGGCCGACAAGGAAAAAGACAGAGACACAAAACAAAGCGGAGGCAGGGAAAAAGTGCATGCCAGGGAGAGGGGTAGAGGAAAGGGTAAAGAGCAACGAAGCCGCGAAAGGAACAAGGGGTAGCCAGCGAACGAGCAAGGGGCGCACACAGGGGAAGGGACACGGCGGGCACACGGCGAGCACAACACCGCACCGAGACACCGGAGAGGGGAGCACCGGAGGACCAAGGGAATAGCAGCACCACGCACCACGACACGCACTGCACAGACACCACACACACCGCACACACCCAACGAACCCCGGCAACCCACCCAGCAGAGCAGTGGGCGGGCAGACGGGAGAGGGACAGCGCCTGACCCCAAGCGCCCCTCACAATGGTGGAAGGCACCCCCCCCGGGGACGCCCTTCCGCCACCCCCACAGCGAGCAACGCCGGCCCGCAAGGGCGCACGCTGTGGGGCCGGTGCTGGGTCCCCACGCCCACACCGACCGCGCCCGGGACACGCGGGTCGCGGAACCCTGGCTGCACGCTCCGGAGGACGGGCAGCCGGGGGAGGGACAGCGCCTGGCACCAAGCGCCCCTCACAACGGTGGAAGGCACCCCCCCCGGGGACGCCCTTCCGCCACCCCCACAGCGAGCAACGCCGGCCCGCAAGGGCGCACACTGTGGGGCCGGTGCTGAGTTCACACGCCCGCATTGACCGCACCGGGACACACGGGTCGCGGAACCCTGGCTGCACGCTCCGGAGGACGAGCGGCCGGGGGAGGGACAGCGCCTGGCACCAAGCGCCCCTCACAACGGTGGAAGGCACCCCCCCCGGGGACGCCCTTCCGCCACCCCCACAGCGAGCAACGCCGGCCCGCAAGGGCGCACACTGTGGGGCCGGTGCTGGGTTCACACGCCCGCATCGACCGCACCCGGGACACACGGGTCGCGGAACCCTGGCTGCACGCTCCGGAGGACGAGCGGCCGGGGGAGGGACAGCGCCTGACACCAGGCGCGCCTCACAACAGTGGAAGGCACCCCCCCCGGGGACGCCCTTCCGCCACCCCCACAGCGAGCAACGCCGGCCCGCAAGGGCGCACGCTGTGGGGCCGGTGCAGGGTCCACACGCACGCATCGACCGCACCCGGGACACACGGGTCGCGGAACCCTGGCTGCACGCTCCGGAGGACGAGCGGCCGGGGGAGGGACAGCGCCTGACACCAGGCGCCCCTCACAACGGTGAAAGGCACCCCCCCCGGGGACGCCCTTCCGCCACCCCCACAGCGAGCAACGCCGGCCCGCAAGGGCGCACGCTGTGGGGCCGGTGCTGGGTCCACAGGCCCGCATCGACCGCACCCGGGACACACGGGTCGCGGAACCCTGGCTGCACGCTCCGGAGGACGAGCGGCCGGGGGAGGGACAGCGCCTGACACCAGGCGCCCCTCACAACGGTGGAAGGCAACCCCCCCGGGGACGCCCTTCCGCCACTCCAACAGCTAGCAACGCCGGCCCGCAAGGGCGCATGCTGTGGGGCCCGTGCTGGGTCCACACGCCGGCATCGACCGCACCCGGGACACGCGGGTCGCGGAACCCTGGCTGCACGCTCCGGAGGACGAGCGGCCGGGGAAGGGACAGCGCCTGACACCAGGCGCCCCTCACAACGGTGGAAGGCACCCCCCCCGGGGACGTCCTTCCGCCACCCCCACAGCGAGCAACGCCGGCCCGCAAGGGCGCACGCTGTGGGGCTGGTGCTGGGTCCACACGCCCGCATCGACCGCGCCCGGGACACGCGGGTCGCGGAACCCTGGCTGCACGCTCCGGAGGACGAGCGGCCGGGGGAGGGACAGCGCCTGACATCAGGCGCCCCTCACAACGGTGGAAGGCACCCCCCCCGGGGACGCCCTTCCCCCACGCCCACAGCGAGCAACGCCGGCCCGCAAGGGCGCACGTTGTTGTGGGGCCGGTGCTGGGTCCACACGCCCGCATCGACCGCACCCGGGACACACGGGTCGCGGAACCCTGGCTGCACGCTCCGGAGGACGAGCGGCCGGGGGAGGGACAGCGCCTGACACCAGGCGCCCCTCACAACGGCGGAAGGCACCCCCCCCGGGGACGCCCTTCCGCCACCCCCACAGCGAGCAACGCCGGCCCGCAAGGGCGCACGCTGTGGGGCCGGTGCTGGGTCCACACGCCCGCATCGACCGCATCCGGGACACACGGGTCGCGGAACCCTGGCTGCACGCTCCGGAGGACGAGCGGCCGGGGGAGGGACAGCGCCTGACACCAGGCGCCCCTCACAACGGTGGAAGGCACCCCCCCCCGGGGACGCCCTTCCGCCACCCCCACAGCGAGCAACGCCGGCCCGCAAGGGCGCACGCTGTGGGGCCGGTGCTGGGTCCACACGCCCGCATCGACCGCACCCGGGACACACGGGTCGCGGAACCCTGGCTGCACGCTCCGGAGGACGAGCGGCCGGGGAAGGGACAGCGCCTGACACCAGGCGCGCCTCACAACGGTGGAAGGCACCCCCCCCGGGGACGCCCTTCCGCCACCCCCACAGCGAGCAACGCCGGCCCGCAAGGGCGCACGCTGTGGGGCCGGTGCTGGGTCCACACGCCCGCATCGACCGCGCCCGGGACACGCGGGTCGCAGACCCCTGGCTGCACGCTCCGGAGGACGAGCGGCCGGGGGAGGGACAGCGCCTGACACCAGGCGCCCCTCACAACGGTGGAAGGCACCCCCCCCGGGGACGCCCTTCCGCCACCCCCACTGCGAGCAACGCCGGCCCGCAAGGGCGCACGCTGTGGGGCCGGTGCTGGGTCCACACGCCCGCATCGACCGCGCCCGGGACACGCGGGTCGCGGAACCCTGGCTGCACGCTCCGGAGGACGAGCGGCCGGGGGAGGGACAGCGCCTGACACCAGGCGCCCCTCACAACGGTGGAAGGCAGCCCCCCCGGGGACGCCCTTCCGCCACCCCCACAGCGAGCAACGCCGGCCCGCAAGGGCGCACGCTGTGGGGCCGGTGCTGGGTCCACACGCCCGCATCGACCGCACCCGGGACACACGGGTCGCAGAACCCTGGCTGCACGCTCCGGAGGACGAGCGGCCGGGGGAGGGACAGCGCCTGACACCAGGCGCCCCTCACAACGGTGGAAGGCACCCCCCCCGGGGACGCCCTTCCGCCACCCCCACAGCGAGCAACGCCGGCCCGCAAGGGCGCACGCTGTGGGGCCGGTGCTGGGTCCACACGCCCGCATCGACCGCACCCGGGACACACGGGTCGCAGAACCCTGGCTGCACGCTCCGGAGGACGAGCGGCCGGGGGAGGGACAGCGCCTGACACCAGGCGCCCCTCACAACGGTGGAAGGCGACCCCCCCGGGGACGCCCTTCCGCCACCCCCACAGCGAGCAACGCCGGCCCGCAAGGGCGCACGCCGTGGGGCCGGTCCTGGGTCCACACGCCCGCATCGACCGCACCCGGGACACACGGGTCGCAGAACCCTGGCCGCACGCTCCGGAGGACGAGCGGCCGGGGAAGGGACAGCGCCTGACACCAGGCGCGCCTCACAACGGCGGAAGGCACCCCCCCCGGGGACGCCCTTCCGCCACCCCCACAGCGAGCAACGCCGGCCCGCAAGGGCGCACGCTGTGGGGCCGGTGCTGGGTCCACACGCCCGCATCGACCGCGCCCGGGACACGCGGGTCGCAGACCCCTGGCTGCACGCTCCGGAGGACGAGCGGCCGGGGGAGGGACAGCGCCTGACACCAGGCGCCCCTCACAACGGTGGAAGGCACCCCCCCCGGGGACGCCCTTCCGCCACCCCCACTGCGAGCAACGCCGGCCCGCAAGGGCGCACGCTGTGGGGCCGGTGCTGGGTCCACAGGCCCGCATCGACCGCGCCCGGGACACGCGGGTCGCGGAACCCTGGCTGCACGCTCCGGAGGACGAGCGGCCGGGGGAGGGACAGCGCCTGACACCAGGCGCCCCTCACAACGGTGGAAGGCAGCCCCCCCGGGGACGCCCTTCCGCCACCCCCACAGCGAGCAACGCCGGCCCGCAAGGGCGCACGCTGTGGGGCCGGTGCTGGGTCCACACGCCCGCATCGACCGCACCCGGGACACACGGGTCGCAGAACCCTGGCTGCACGCTCCGGAGGACGAGCGGCCGGGGGAGGGACAGCGCCTGACACCAGGCGCCCCTCACAACGGTGGAAGGCACCCCCCCCGGGGACGCCCTTCCGCCACCCCCACAGCGAGCAACGCCGGCCCGCAAGGGCACACGCCGTGGGGCCGGTCCTGGGTCCACACGCCCGCATCGACCGCACCCGGGACACACGGGTCGCAGAACCCTGGCTGCACGCTCCGGAGGACGAGCGGCCGGGGAGGGGACAGCGCCTGACACCAGGCGCCCCTCACAACGGTGGAAGGCACCCCCCCCGGGGACGCCCTTCCGCCACCCCCACAGCGAGCAGCGTCGGCCCGCAAGGGCGCACGCTGTGGGGCCGGTGCTGGGTCCACACGCCCGCATCGACCGCGCCCGGGACACGCGGGTTGCGGAACCCTGGCTGCACGCTCCGGAGGACGAGCGGCCGGGGAAGGGACAGCGCCTGACACCAGGCGCCCCTCACAACGGTGGAAGGCACCCCCCCCGGGGACGCCCTTCCGCCATCCCCACAGCGAGCAGTGTCGGCCCGCAAGGGCGCACGCTGTGGGGCCGGTGCTGGGTCCACACGCCCGCATCGACCACGCCCGGGACACTCGGGTCGCGGAACCCTGGCTGCACGCTACGAAGGACGAGCGGCCGGGGGAGGGACAGCGCCTGACACCAGGCGCCCCTCACAACGGTGGAAGGGACCCCCCCCTGGGGACGCCCTTCCGCCACCCCCACAGCGAGCAACGCCCGCCCGCAAGGGCGCACGCTGTGGGGCCGGTGCTGGGTCCACATGCTCGCATCGACCGCACCCGGGACACACGGGTCGCGGAACCCTGGCTGCACGCTCCGGAGGACGAGCGGCCGGGGAAGGGACAGCGCCTGACACCAGGCGCCCCTCACAACGGTGGAAGGCACCCCCCCCGGGGACGCCCTTCCGCCACCCCCACAGCGAGCAACGCGGGCCCGCAAGGGCGCACGCTGTGGGGCCGGTGCTGGGCCCACACGTCCGCATCGACCGCACCCGGGACACACGGGTCGCGGAACCCTGGCTGCCCGCTCCGGAGGACGGGCGACCAGGAGAGGGACAGCGCCTAACACGAGACGCCCCTCACAACACTGGAAAGCGCCCCCCCGGGGATGCCCATCCACCACCCCCACACCGAGCAACGCACCAGCGCACCAACGCACCAGCCACGGGACATCCGCACCCCGCCCCCTGCTCTTAGACACAGCGACACAGCAATGGCGGAACTTGCGGCACCACGCAAGACACGCCCCCGATCTCCGACGCTGGACGAAGCACACGAGGTCATCAGGGCGCTGGGACTCAGAGACGGCGAAGGAGACCCCCCACAAGGGGACGCGGGCACGGACTCCGACCTGGAGGCATTGCCGGAGCCCCCCACGGGAGACGCGCCCGCGGAACCCGCGGAACCTGTGCCGCCGGCGGGCAGCGTACCCGCGATCTGCCCCGCGTGGAAACGGGGCCATTGCACCGGCGAAGGCTGGTGCCCCAAACAGCACCCCCAGCCCGGCCCCGATGACGGAGCGTTGTCCGAGGTGAAACCCGCGGCCGCACGCGCCGCCCTACGCTACGGGGTGACGCAGGGCTGGATCCTGGATGAGACCGCGCGCGGCAGCGTGAACATCCAGGAGGCCGTCGACCGAGTCACCCACGCGGGACAGGCGGCAGTGGCCTTGCACACCCGGGGCCGCCACGGTGGACCCGCAGAGGGGATCATTGTGGATCCCTCTGGAATGGTGCTGGTCCTGGCGGCGGACATGGTCCGAGGGGTGCTCCACGCGTCCCGCGTGCGGCGGGCGTGCCCACAGTGGACCATCCAGGTGTACACCCCCCCGCGGGCGTGGCCCTTTTCCACATGGGCGGTGCTCGCCGTCATGTGGCACCTGGCACCAGAGGACGCCCCCACAGGGACCGCAGAGGACATCGCCCGGGACCTCCACACCTGGCCGGCGGACCAGGAATACCCCTGGCGCAGGCCCCGGGGCGGCCTCCCGGTGGCACCAGCGGCAGAGGGGCTCAGCCTCGCGGCAACCCTCCAACGGCACCCGGACATGCAGGCACGCCACTTCCTGCAGACGGGCACGGTCCCGGCCACCCCGCCAGACTCCGAGTGGCGATGGGACGCAGGGGTGGCGCAACCGCTGCCGGGCCCCTGGACCCTCCCGTTTTGGTACTTGCCCATGGGCACCTTGGCCCACGCCACCCAGGCCGTCAAGGGGGCTTTCCCGCAGCCGCTCCTCCCCGGCGTGGCCCTGCTCCGCAGCCTGCAGGCGGGGGCCGCCTGGGTACGGTGGAAGGAAGGGAACGGGCGCTCGAGCCCCTATTTCCCCATGGTCCAAGGCCAGGCGCTGATCCACGCCGAGGGCATGGGGACCGTGGAATGGGGGTCGATCGTGCCCGGCACGGCGTGCAGGTGGATCACGGCGGCCGCCCCACAGCCCATGCGATCACCGCCGGCGTGCCACCGCCTCCTACGGATGGTCCCCTCTTTGGCCCCCCAGCACGCCTTTACAAGGGACGTGTGGAAGGCCGTACTGAGCCACACCAGGGAGTGGCTAACGAACCCGGGTACGCGGTACCCGCCGGGACCGGTGCTCGAACAGCTCACGGCCCCCACACCCGGGGTCCTCCACGCCCTACACAGGGCGTCGGGCCTCACGAAGCAGCTCAACGAAGAAGTGCTGGACCTGGCGCTGGAGCCGCTGCGGGTGCTCTACCCGCAAGCACACATCCCACCCGCGGGCACGTCCAACCGCCTAGGCCGCCTGGGGTTGCAGCGCCGCGTCGAGGCCGCGCACCCAGGAGGCGTGGTGGAACAGTGGCTAACGCTCCGCAATCCGTCCACCGCGGAGGGCCACTGGTACCTGCACCAACTCCTCTTCCAGCCACGGGCAGCCCCGGAACACCGCCGGCAAAACCCGTACCACACGTACCCGGAGCGCCGAGGCGCGCAAAACTACCCGCAGCCGATCCCGCCCGCCCTCCCGCCGGGGCAGGGCCCGGAGGCGCTACAGCGGGGCCCCCCGCTGGACACCGTCACCACGGCACAGCAAAGGGGAGGCGACGACGCGAGCGGTGCCGAACCGGACTGCACGAACTGCGGAGCGGTGGCCTGGAGGGCAGCCTGCAGGCACCTCACCCGAGATACCACGGGACTCCGGCAGTACAGACCCACGGACCGCACGGCGCTGGCGTCCGCGGTCGCGGCCGTCACCATGGGTCCAGTGGCGGCGTGGCCGGCGCAACTGCTGCCCCACGTCCCCTGCCGCGACACGCGGCCCAGACGGCCGGCCGCGACGCACGAGCCGACGGCACTCCTCACGGCGGAACAACTATACGTCGTCGCGGCGGCGTTGCTAGCAGACGGCGGGGAGAGCTTCGTCCACCACCACGGCCCGGCGCAAATTGCGGGATGCATACAAGGGCCACAGCGCGATGCACCAGACCCGTGGCATGCCACACTCCGCGGGCGCACCCGCGTCTGGGGTGCGGGCGATGGCGCACCCCCGCCCGGGCCTAAGCAGGGGGAGGCACTGGTACTGCAGACGGCAGGCTACTAAGCCATCATACACGGCCACGCCGGAGGGTACCGGTCGCACGTCCTGGCCGGAGGCCGATGGACGGTCTGGCACAGCACCGCCAGGCAGGGGGCTTTCCCGCCCCTGCCCCACGTCGACTGGCGACAGGGGCCCACCCAGGCCTACTATATGTCGGCGACCCCTGGCCGCTGGCTGTCCTGCTACACACTGTCAGCGCCCCCAACAAGAGGCAGGAACCGGGGTGGGTCAACCCCCCCACACTGGTGTGGAGCCCGGACCAGGAGGAGCATCTACGGGCCGCGTGGCAGGGAGACGCCATCAGGGCCACGGACGTCCCGGACCTCCACGTGGGGCCCATCACGCACGCCCGCCCAGCCGCTACCCTGGCGGTGGCCCGGCGGGGACAGCAGAACCGACAGTGGGTGGTCTGCATGTTCAGCCCGGCGGACGCGCACATCATCGTCTGCCACCCCGAACGCCTGCCGGGGCCCGAGGCCGTGATCCGCGTGGCAGACTGCACCCGTATGATCATCAAGGCGCTGCGGGAGGGCGAACACCACGCCCTCCTGCCCCAGGTCAGGCTGGAGGACAACGCCCGGGCGGCGAGGCCGGGAGTGTGGCCGGCAGCGGCGCAGCCCGCCGACCTGGAGCTCGAGCTGGCGGTCCCGACCACGGTGTACCACTGGCTACAGGCCTTCCACGACCTGCAATGGAGGGGCAAACCCGACCGCCACATCGGCTCCACGCACTGGCAAACGTGGCTGCAAGCAGACGCGCAGCGCGATGCCGCCCGAGGCCTCGGGCCCGCGCCCGCGACGAGAGCCCTCGATGCGGCGGCCCCGGGCCGCACGCTGGCACCACACACGGTGCCGCTGGCCAACCTGCCCTTCGAACCAGCGGCGGAGGGCGCCATTCGGAAGTCGGTGCAGCTCCCCCCGGCGCGAGGGGCCACGGAGCCGACGAAATGCCCCCTGTGTGCGGACAAGTACTACACCAGCGGGGCAATGCTGGAACACCTGGCGTGGCACGCGGTGCACGCTGCGGCCCCGGCGGACGACAAGGAGGCGGCCGCCAACATCCTGCAAGGGAGGGCACGGAGGTCCCCGTGGCACGCCCCGTACACCCGGTGCCCCCCGCCCCAGGCAGCCGACCACGCAGATGGAGGTGAGGAGGCACCCGGAGCGGCCCCGGGGGCCGGCGGTGGGGCCCCACCAGGGTCCATGTCCATCCCCGCGGGGCTGGCCCCCCTGGCCCCCCTGGCTCCCCCGGTCCCCCGGGCCCCCCTGTGGGCCCCGCTGAGAACGGGCTCAGCGGATGCGGCGCACCCAGATGCCCTGGCGGCACCAGCACACCCGGCGGCGATGCCGATGCGGGATAGCTGACTCCAGGAGGACACGACGGGCGACGCCCTGTGGCTCCTCTCGTGGAACCTGCGCAACGGCCTCGTGCCGCCAGACCGGTCCCTCCGGGACACACTCCAGCGGCGCCGGGGGCCGGCGGCCTGCACCGACAAGGAGCACCTCATCACCGGCATGCTGCCCCAGGAGGGGGGCTTTGCCATCATGCTCCAGGAAACGGGGATCGCCACCAGGGCGCAGGAGATGCACGTGGCCGCGGCGCTCCGGGACAAGGGGTACACCGCCTACTTCAGCAGCCGGCTGGCGGAGACGGGTGCCACCTCCACCTCGAGAGGGGGGGGCCTCCTCACCGCGGTCAGCAGCAAGTACGTGGCGGAGCACGAGGTGCTCAGCTTCACGGAAATTGTCCCCGGGAAGGCCGCGGCCCTAGAGATCCGCACGGACGGGGGAGGCCTCACCCTCATCAACGTCCACGGGCCGCAAGCAGGCTGCTCCCCGTGGGCGGGACGGGCGGCTTTCTGGGCCGACATACAAACGTATGCCACGGCACGCAGCCTCGGCGGGAGGCACCCGGTGGTCATCGCTGGCGACACCAACATCTACATGGATGTCCCCGCCAACCCGGCCACGGAGCATTTCCGAGCGGGCTGGGAAGCCTGCGGCTTCCGAAGAGCCGCGGCAGGCGGCGAGGAGGACATGACCCCCACGCTCCACCCGTCCCAGCACAGGGTGGACACCTTCCTGGTCAACGAGCCCCTCCTGCCGTGGTCCCTGCGGGAAAGCGTCTGGGCTCGGGGCATGGCACGGCCCCAGGTGGTCGGCTCGGACCACCTCCTGGTCCGCCTGGCCCTGCCGGGTCTCCTCAGCGCAGCGGGACGCGCGGCGATGCCCACCCCCTACAGCCACACGGAGGGCCGCCTCCTCCCGTACGACGCCGAGGCCGCGCCCGTCCAACACTGCCTGCGGGCGGCGGTCACCGCCGCGCAGGATGAACCCTCCCTGGCGCCCTGGCTGGGTCCCGCAGAGCAGCACGACTACGGGTCCATGCCCGCGGCCGCGGCCGACAAGGTGTTCGAACACCTCCACGCGACGCATGACGCCCTGGCGCGCGTGGTGGGACGCCGGCAGCCGTCTCCGGCGGGAACGGACCCGGCGGAGGGGGGCCTCCCGGAGAGCGGAAAGCAGCTCCAGGCAGCGGTCCTCCGCTATGACACCCTGGCAGCGCGCGCCCCGGCAGCGTACCAGGCGGACGCGGCCAGGCATGGCATCCGGTCCGAGGCGGCGCTCCGGCTCACGGAGGAACTGCAGGGTGTGTCGCCCGGGTTCCGCCCGACCACGCAGGGCCAGCTACAGGAGGAGCTGGAGAGGCAAGCAGCCCCCCTCGAGGAGGACATTCGCCAGCTCCGCGCCCCCTTGGCGGCAGACCGCAAGCGCGCCATCAAGGACTTCTGGCGCTGCCACGCCCCCGACATCGCCCAGCGATGGAAAGCCGTGCGGGGAGCCATAGAGGTAGAGGCCCCAGGCCCGTCAGGCCTCTGGAACGTGCGGGTTCCCAACACCCAAACGCTCCTCACGGAGGCCCACGACGTGATGTTCGCAGTTCGCGCCTTCTGGCGAGAACTGTATGACAAACGCCCGGTGGACCTCCCGGGTTTCCAGGCGGTCCTCGGCCGCCACGTCCCCCGGGTCCCTGAGGGAGCCTGGACACAGGTCCAGCAGTACTCCATGCAGGACCTGAAGTCCGCCCTGGACAAGGCCGATGGCAAGGCCCCAGGTCCTAACCACGTGGAGGCCCGCTTCATCAAGGCCCTCCCAGCACCCGTCCAGTGGCTCCTGGTCCACTCCTACCGGGCCATCCTCCGCGGCGCCCCCCCGCCGATGCACTGGAGGGACGCGCACATCTGGCTCAGCCCCAAGGTACCGGGCTCTGCCAGACTGGACGACTACAGGCCCATAGCCCTGGGCCAGCTGGACATGAAGCTGCTCACGGGCCCCCTCACCCAGCGCATCACGGAGGTGCTCACACGGCACGGAGTGGTCAGCGACTGGCAGCAGGGGGCCCTCCCTGGCTCCAACACAGGCCCCCCGCTGTTCATGGCGCAGCGGCAGCTCCAGCGGGGAAGGCCCAACTACGTCTTCTCCTTCGACGCCCGCAAGGCCTTCGACACCGCCCCACACGGCGCCCTCCACCTCATCCTGCGCCACCTCTCCGTGCTGCCAGACGTCATTAACCTCCTGCTCTTCCTCCACACGTGCGCCAGGCTGCGCATCGTCACAGCACACGGGCTAACGCAGCCCGTCTACATGCTACGCGGCGTCCGGCAGGGCAACCCCGAGAGCCCCCTGCTGTACGCGCTCCTCCTGGAGCCCCTGCTCAGGGCACAGGGGCACCGCCTGCGCCCGCCGGGAGGGGCCGAGTACGGCCTCATCCAGGCCTATATCGACGACCTGCTGATGGTGGCCCACACGCTGCAGCACTTCGTCGAGGGCGTGGAGGCGGTGGCCGCGTACCTGGGGATAATGGGCATGGAGCTCAACCCCCGCAAGTGCGCCATGGCCACCACGGAGGGGGTCCTGGGCCTGCAGCTGCGCCTCTGCCCCCACCTGGAAAACCCGTGGTACTGGGTACCAGCGGCGGACTCCGTCCCCTACCTGGGACTCCAGCTGCAGCCGGACGGGGTGTTCTCCCTGCAGCGCAAGCACCAGCTACGCCTGGCGGCAGTGCACCACTGGTGCCTTAACACCCTCGCGCCACCGAAAGTGGTGCAGGACGTCATCCTGGCGATCCTCGGAGGGGTGACGCAGTACGTCGCCCCTTTCATCGCCGACGACTCCGACACTGCACGCCACCTGGACCACATCACGGTCCAGGTCGCGAAGGACAGGGCGCGGTACGCCTTCGACGCCTCGCGGGACAGCCTGCAGGATGACCGGACCCTGGGGCTCACACGGGTGCCCACGCGGTGCCAGCAGGCAGCGGTGGCCCTCCTGGGTACACTCGTCCACCACCGCGCAACCTCTGTGCGCGCCGAGGTCACCAAGATGTTCCCGGAGATAGCCGGCGCGCACGGAATATGTCCCGAGGTGCACCACCCCGTCCCGGAGTCCGCAACTCTGGCGGGAGGCGACTGGGTCCACCGCATACCCCGGGCCCTGGCCGCCCTGGGAGTGGGGATGTACAACCCCATCGCGTGCCCCAGGGCGGCTCATGTCCAACTACAGTCCCCGCCGGGCAAAATCGTCACGCTGCGCACCGCCAAGCTGCGACACCGCGACACGTGCCGCCTGACGGTGCCACACACAACGCCGTGGCATGGGCACCACGGGCCACGCCACCTCTTCCACGACAACGACGATCCGTGGCCGACAGCGGTGCGGGAGTGCCTCAACCAATGCGCCGATGAACACCTCCATTATTGCCGCCGTGAGCAGGAGCCCACCAACCACCCCTGGGTGGCGCGACGCGCTGGCCCACCTCTTCCACACCACCGGCACACGGGACCCCCGCCTGAGACTCGTCCACCCCACGAGGGCTAAGCAGGACGCCCACACCGGCCCACGGGTGACCCCGGACAACCTGCAGCTCCACGTCGGGGGCTACCGCCGCCAGGACGGCCTGTCCCCCCCCACGCGGGGGGCGGCGTACCACCCGCCAGCGGCCCTCATGTACATCCTCCGCGACGTACTCGCAGAAAGCGAGCACCAAGAGCCTAACGCGGACGTGGCGTGGCCAGAGCCCTTACGCCCCCGGCCCCACGCGCCGACGCCGTTGTGGCTGGTGACCACGGACGACCAATGCACCCAAGCGACGGGACAAGCGCAGCTCCGGGCCGAGTGGGTAATAGTGCAAGTGGGGGCAGGCCAGCCCGAACCCCGTGGGCTCCCCCGTGGCACCGCCCTACTGGTGGCTACGGGGGTGCCACACGACCCACACATGGCGGTGCACGCGCTGGAGGACCGTCCGGAGAACACAGGACACCTGGTGGTGCACCAGCGCGGGGGCCCGGCGTGGCTCAAGGAACATGTGACGGCGCTACGGTCCTGGGCAAGCACGGTCGCCGGAGCGGAGATCCGGCTGCACGACCACCCGGCGATCAGCCCAGACGACACCAGGGTGCTGAGCGTGGACCAACTGACCCCCAGCCACCCCGACGTCCGGTGGCACTCCACAGACCTCAACGCGGGTTGGCTCAGCCCCACCGAATACTACTGGATCCCGGAGGCCTGGGGACACACCTCCTCTGACGCGTCCGGGGGCGGACCCTGCAAACACGCCACCAGCGTCGCTCTCGCCGCCGACCTCACCCGCACGTGGGCGGTGGCCATCTCGGGCACGGTGCCCGACGGGGAGGGGGTGGACGCCTCCCTCCCCCTACATTACGGTGCACACAGACCATGGGTCCACACCGTGGACGCCGAAGTCATCCTCCACCTCCTGCGGCACGCAGATCGCGAGCGAACCACGGGGGTCCCCGCGGGCGCAGCGAAGGTGGTCAACCAGATGCCCCTGAGGTGGCTCCGGGACGGCCTGTGCGCGCGGGGGCAACACGCCGGGCACCCGTTCTGGTACGTCCGAGCCACCTCGCACCAGAGTGACGCCCTACTGCAAAAGGCGGACTGGCTGGCGTCCCAGGACACCGTGTTGCAGAATACGCCCCCGGACCCTGGCCACGCCCAACTCATTGTCGCTGGCCGTGACGGCCATCTCGATCTACGGCCCCCCACGATGCGGGTGCTCGGCGAGGTCGCGCAACGGGCGCAGACGGACCATGCGCTGACGCACCGGGGACACACACCTTTGGGCGCGGCCATCGCCACGGCCTACGTCCACGCCCGGGACCTCACCGCGGCGGCCACCAACCGCCGGGCGCTGCGGGCCCGAGACGGCCGCACGCCGGTGCAGCGCAGGCTCCGCGTCCGGAAGGAGCGGCTCTCCGGCGTCGCCATCGTCCCGCAACCGTGCCTTTTCTGCGGCGGCCCGGAAGAGACCCCGGTGCACATGCACGTGGGTTGCACCCACTCGCGGCTCCTCTGGCCCCACTACCGCCAGGCAGTACACGAGGCGGCCCGCCACCTCCCACCTGGGGACAAGGCCCTGTGGGTGGCCTCGTGGCGCTCCGCAGGCGCCACGTGGACGGAGGTGTTCTGCTCCGGACTGGTGCCCGAGGACGCGGAGGCGCAGCTCCGCGCCATAACCTGATACGACCCGCCGGGAGGGACCTCACTGGACGATTTCCTCCACCACATGCTCCGGCTGGGGGACTTCGCGTGGGAGCTTCGCAACCACCGGCTGGAGCAACTCCTCCACGAGCCCCTAAGCGCGGCGGCCCGGGCGCACCAGTAGCTCACTGCGGCGGAGGGCGACCACCCTCCCCCTCCCCCGCGCCCTGACAAGGACTTCGTAGCCTCCCTCCGTGTTGTGAATGGCACTCTGGAGTGCCCACCCGAAGAGAGCCCCCACCCGTATCAGGACCTGCCGGGGGGGTTCTCGAGGCACCTACAAGACGCCCTCTTCCAACCGTGGATCATCGGGCGCGGCTCCATGACTGCGTGGGAGGCGCGCATCGTGGGGGAGGAGTGGGCGCGGGAGTGGGGCCGGTGGTGCGCCGCCACGCGCGCCCCGGAGACCCCTGCGCAACGATACGCCGCCATCCCGCTCCGGGGGTGGGGGCCGGACACCCGGCCGAGACCCACCATGATCCGCGGGGCGGGGCCTGACCACCCGTGGGACGCGGCGACGGGGGAATGGCTGCAGGCGGCCCCGAGGCCGCAAACGGAATGGACTGGGGACGTATCCTCACTCGTCAGGACGCCCGTCCCGCCCCGCATCGTCCTTCACACCGCCAACATGCTCCGGGCCACGGAGATACGCACGTGGGGACACGCTGCGGCCACCGTCCGGTGGCACCCCCCAGAGGACGGGGCCACCCAACTCACCGTGGCGCACTTCAAAGCTGAGGGGCCGGTATATGACGACGCCCTGTCCCGGCTGGGCGACACCCAGGGGCCCTTGCTCCTCATGCTCCCCACCGGTACCGCAGCCGCGCTGCGCCAGGAGCTAGACGGCTGCGAAGGGCTGCGAGTGGGGTGGGAGGCAGTCGCGGACGGCACCCTGCTGGCCCTCCTCCACAGGGACACCGCGAACGGGTGCCAATGGGACGCGCTGACGCTCCACCTTACCGGGCGCCACGTGTACATGGCGAGCCCCCCCCAGGGGCACCCCCGCCCGACGTGGGACGACCTCATCGCCGCCTTCCACGACCACGGAATCCTCCCTGGCGACAAGTGGCAGGAGGTCCAGCGGAAGACGCTTGGCAAGGACTACCGGCGCCGCGTCCACGCCCGCCTGCTGGAGATCCGGGACCCCCTCCGACAGAGGTGGGACGACCTCTCGCTCCGCCATCTCGACCCTTGGTCGCCGCCCTCCCACCTCCCACACACCTGCCGACTCTGCGAAGAATGTGACACGGTGTCCTCTGCGGCATCGACAGGCGCCAACAGGTGCGCGCGGTGCACCCAGGTAGCCGCGTGCCCCTGGCACGAACCTCCCGCAGGCCCGCGCAGGCGCACAGAGGAGGAGGCCTTGCGCCGGCGCATCGAGGGGGCACACACCCTTCTGTGGATTCACGTGCACCTGCGGGACCCCACGTCCGTTGCGCACCTGTCGCACGTGTTCGCCCCCTAACCCCCACCCGCCGCCGCCCTTTGCAGAGCCCGCAGCACCATGCCACGCCGACGGGGGGATGGGCCGGGGCACACCAGGGCCCGCCGCAGAGCGCAGAAGGCGGCCGTCCGGGGCCTGGTGGCGGACGCGGTGGCGGAGGCAAAAGAAGCGCACGCTGCCGCACGGTGCGACCTGGAGGGCAGTGCGAGGGCCTTCCTCAACGAGACCGCCCTCCCGGCCGTCTGCGCCCTGAACGGAGCGGGGGCCCCTACGCTGCTCCAGGCAATGCACCAGATCGTGAACGCCATCCGGCCGGGGCTCATCAGCCCGGAAGCGGCCCTCTACGGGCACTGGATGGAGTGGCGCGACTCCAATCGGTCGGGCCGGCCCCTGTCCATGGGGGACACCCTCCGGCTGATGGGAGCGGGGTCTGCCATGTCCCTCCGCAGTAGCGCCCCAGCCCTGCTGCACGCCCTCAGGACGCGCTACCCCGGGGACGCGGCCCCGTACCTGAACCAGGCGCGGGCCACGTACCCGGGGGGAGTGTCCGAGCTGGATGCGGCGCTCCACCTTCTACACCCGCCGGACGAGGACCTGGAGGTGGGCGAGGTCACGGTGTACGTGGAAGGCGCGGACGAGGCGTCCGCCCGCCCCCTGGCCGACCAACCGGGTATATGACGGCACCGGGCCTACCCCCCCGTACGCCGTCGTCTACGAGGCGTTCCCCAGGGAGCCCACTTGGTGCCTCGCCCCCCCACCGGCGACGCACGCGCCCCGCGGCTGGGCTAACCCAGACCTGTCCCCCCCCCTCTCCAGGACCAGGCTTGCCCAACACAGGGGGCAGGTCCTCTGGCAAGAGTGCCCTGGCACCCCCCTCCTCCTCCTCGTCGTCGCGACCCGCGGGGGCCCGGGGCGGATCCTGGGGATCACCAGCACCCACCTCTATGGGGCCACACCCGTACCCCGCCCCTTCCTCCCGGCGCCCGCGGCGCGGGACGGAGTACACACCTTCCTGCGCACACAGGAGGTCACCGCCGTTACGGGGGTCCACCTGGTGCGGCTGCCCCCGACACCGCTCGACGACCCCCGGGGGCCCAGGGCCCTGGGCCCCGCCCCAGACTGGGAGCTGTGGCGCGACGCGTGGGCCGCGTGGCTCCCCCGCCTCCCCACCCAATGCCGGTGGATGGCCGCGGACCCCCGGCCGTGCGGGGCTGACGCCACAGCCGGCCCCCGACCCCCTCCCCCCCTCCCCCCCGCAGAGCACCACACGGCACTGCCCACGGCACGGCACTGATGCACCAGGAGGTAGTGGGAAGGGCGCACCTGCCACCACGCATGCCTACCAGAGTAACAGTGATGGCAGACTCCGATGGGTCCCTCCAGCAGGACGATTGCCACCACCGCCGGTCCCGCTCCCGCTCCCCCGTCTCCTCCCCGGAGTGGACGGGGGAGACCCTCGCGGAGCGCGAAGAGCGGAGGCCGGCGGAGGCGGCGCTGCTCGGGCCGCCGCCGCCGGCCCGGGAAACTGGGCCAGCCGAGACAGCCGCCCAAGCGGCCAGCCCCGCCGCCCCGCCCCGCCCAGACGCGCAGGAGGCGGAGACCGCGGCGAGCCACGCCGCGGCCCCGGCCGCGGCCCCCGGCACGCCGCCGACAAGGGGGGCAGCCCCGGCGCAGGAGCCGGACGCATCGCCGAGGGCTGCCGCAGCCGCACAGGAGAGCGAGAAGGGCGCGGGAGGGGTTGCGACGGACCCCGCACGGGCCGTGGGCGCCTCGCCGGCGGCTGCCGCGGCAGCAGAGGAGAACGAGGAGGGCGTGCGAGGGTTTGCGACCGCGGCAACGGGCGCCTCGTCGGCGGCCGCCGCGGCAGCGAAGGAGAGTGAGGAGGGCGCGCGAGGGGCTGCGGCCCCCGGCACGCCGCGCAAGCGGGGGAAGAACCCCGCACGGGCCGCGGACGCCTCGCCGGCGGCCGCCGCAGCAGCAGCAGTGGGCAGGGAGAGCGCGAAGTACCGCGCCCACGCCAACCCCACCCACACCCACACCAGCCCCCCCAAGCCGTACCCCCCCAAGCCCTTCCCCCCGGGGCGGGAGCAGCACGTCCGCCCCCCGACGCGCGAGCGCTCGCCGCCGGGCGTCACGCTGCCGCAACTGCAAAGGCAGCGGGACGCCCGGCGAGTGGTCCAGGAAGGGCGCAGCGGCGGGGGGGAGGGGAGCAGCGGACGGCGCGACAGGCAGGGCGCAGGGGAGGGGTCAGGGCACGGGAAGGGCGCGCAGGGGCGCGGGCAGGGAGCCCAGGTGCAGGGTAAAGGTAAAGGTAAGTTGCTCGGGCGATCTCCGAACTCCAGCGTATCGGTGATCCCTACCTGTCCCTCGCAGCATCCCTTCCGGCTCGCGGGGTCACCGACACCCTAGCGCCTAGGACACTGCGTTCCTCCCCCACCGGGGTTCGAACCGAGCGCAGCATCCCTTCCGGCTCGCGGGGTCACCGACACCCTAGCGCCTAGAACACTGCGTTCGGCCTCCACCGGGATTCGAACCGAGCACCTTCAGTTCAGGCGTCATGTGCATGACCGCTGAACTACGAGACCTTCTGCCCAGGTGCAGGGGGCGGGGCGAGGGGAGGTCGGAGAGCGAGCGGGCCAGGGCGTGGTGGACGAGAGGTGGGAGCCGCGACACGGGCAGGGGGCCGGGGGAGGGGCCAGGGCAACTGGAAGGTGCTCAGGGGCGCGGGAAGGGTACCCAGGTGCAGGGGGCAGGACGAGGGGGGATGGGAGAGCGAGCGGGCCAGGGCGTGGGGGACGAGAGGCGGGACCCGCAACACGGGCATGGGACTGGAGAGGGGCCCAAGGGCAAGGGCAAGGGCAAGGGCAAAGGCCCCAAGGGACAGGAGGGGACGGGGCATGGAGCCCAGGGAGGAGGGCGGGGCGAAGAGAGGGGGGCAGAGGGCGGAGCGCCCCCGCAGCCGGACGTGCAGCCGGTGAGGTGCATCCCCCCCGGCATCCAACAGATGCCGGCACACCACACCCACCACCACCACCACCACCACCACCACCACCTCTACAACATCGACCCCGACGCCGGCGAGCTCGTCCCCCCCCAACCCCCACGACGCCAGCACCAGCAAGCCCCCCCCGCGCCGAGGGCGGAGCCGGCGCGGATGGCCTCGGCGGAGGGGGGACGGGGCGCGGCATCGGCGCCGCAGGCGCAGGGGCAGCGAGGGGGGCCGGCACGGGGGGCGGAGGAGGGCCGGCCATGGGACCGGGACTGGGGCGCAGTCCCGGACCCGCTGGGAGGGGAGACCCTCCCCCTGGTGGGGGAAGTGTACGGGTGGTTGTGCTGGGCCAACCAGGGGACCTCCAGGAGGTCGCGGAACCGGCCCTTCGATGCCGTGCTCCTCCGGAGGGACGGAGGAAACCGAGAGGCACCCCCGGGGGGGTGGGCGGCCCCAGAGGACCACGAGAGGGTCCTCAGGTCAGTGATCTGGGCGGTGTGGCCCGACAGGGAGCCGACGTGGCCGGCCTTCCTGGAAGGGGGAGCGGTGCTCCGCATCACGGATGCGGACGCCAACAACTGGCTCCCCCGGGCTTTGCGTAGCGCCCTCGCCCACTGGCGCTACCGCCGGCACAACCCGCCGCCGCCGCAGCCCCAGCCCCCACACAAGCGGCGGCGCAAGTGAAGGCCCAGACGGCGGGTACGGGAGGGTTGGGGGTTGGGATGGGCCCCCTGACCCACGCCCCCCCCACTGTATGGCACGACGTGCGAGGGCGCGCCACCTCCCGCGGGGGGGAGTGCCGAGACAACGAGTGCGGGGAGGAACCTGCTGCCCCGCAACCCGCTAACCACTGACCGCTAACCCTCACGGCCACCCCCGGCCGGCCAGCGCCGCGCGACAACGGCCGGGGGATGAGGGGCCCTGGCGAGGGCCTGCGCGAGCATCCGGCTCTCGATAGGGGGGGCGGGTGAAGGGCGCGACCTCCCTGGCCGATGGCTGGCCCCCGGGACCAGGATCGCCATGCCGCCCCCGCCCCTCCCCCCCGGCCGACGAGAGGCATCGCCAGGGGGCCAAAGGGCCCCCCCCAACCCACCCCCCCCCCCGCACAGACCCGAGGGCGGGCGGGGAGGCGGCCCCCCCATCCCCCCCCCCCCCGCACCCACCACAGCAGGGGAGCCACAGGCGCGGCCCTCCGCCCCCCCAGGGCCGGGGGGGCGCCCCCCCCTCAGGGGGAACGGCGGCGCGATAAGGGCAACGGCGGCTGGGCCTGCTCCCGCGAACCCACACCGGCGTGCCGGAGCAACGCGCACAACGGAGGAGGAAGGGAGCCGCGCCCCACATGACCCTCCCGTAACCACAGCCCACTCCGAGGTGACAGAGGGGGGGTTTCAAGTCAGATGGGGCCCCCAGGGGGGCGGTCCACGGGCCGCCCCTCACCCCCCCCACCCCGGGGCGGCACTTCAGCCCCGACCGCACGCGCGCGCCGGAAGGGAGCGCGCCGGCGACACGGAGAGAGCCGGGAAGGAGTGCCACAGGCCGCCGCCTGGAACGAGAGCAGGGAGGCCGCGGCGCGACACCCCCCCCCCCCCCCGCCCCCCCACCGGCCCGCCAGCCGCGGGGGCCGCGGCCCCCACCCCCCGAGGCAGAAGGGATGGACCCCCCCCGCCAGAGAGGGGAGCCGGAGTGAGACCCGCCCCCCCGCCCCAGCCGCCCTCTCAAATGGGGGTAACGAAGAACAAGTGGGCCCACGCCTGCGCACCGGGACGCCGCGCAGATCGTGCCCAGAGAAGCCGGGTGGGCGCGAACCGGAATGGTATCGGGGGCCACGCCCCCCATGGACAGCACGACACCAGTGACGCCCGCTTTGTTGCCTACCCAGGGAAAGCAGCGCGCGACCTCCCGCGGGAGGGAGTGCGGAGACAACAAGCGCGGGGGGAAACCTGCTGCCCCGCAACCCGCTAACCACTGACCGCTGACTCTCACGGCCACCCCCGGCCGGCCAGCGCCGCGCGACAACGGCCGGGGGATGAGGGGCCCCAGAGAGGGACTGCGTGAGAATCCGGCTCTCGGTAGAGGGGGGCGGGGGAAGGGCGCGACCCCCCTGGCCGATGGCTGGCCCCCGGGGCCGGGACCGCCAAGCCGCCCCCCCCCCCCTTGGCCGACAGGAGGCAACGCCAGGGGACCGAAGGCCCCCCCCACTCCCCCCCCCCCCCTCCCACACAGGCCCGAGGGCGGGCGGGGGGGCGGCCCCCCCACCCCCCCCCCCCGCACCCACCCCAGCTGGGGAGCCACAGGCGCGGCCCTCCGCCCCCCCAGGGCCGGGGGGGCGCCCCCACCCACAGGAGGAACGGCGACACGGTAAGGGCAACGGCGGCTGGACCTGCTCCCGCGAACCCACACCGGCGTGCCGGAGCAACGCGCACAACAGAACACGAAGGAGGCCGCGCCCCGCATGACCCTCCCGTAACCACAGCCCACTCCGATGGGACAGAGGGGGGTTTTGCAGGTCAGCTGGGGCCCCCAGGGGAGCGGTCCACGGGCCGCCCCTCACCCCCCCCCACCCGGGGGCGGCATTCCAGCCCCGACCGCACGCGCGCGCCGGAAGGGAGCGCGCCAGCGACACGAAGAGAGCCAGAAAGCGGTACCGCAGGCCGCCGCCCGGAACGAGACCGGGGAGGCCGCGGCGCGACACACCCCCCCGAGGCAAGGGGGATGGGCCCCCCCCACCCGAGAGGGGAGCCAGAGTGTGACCCGCCCCCCCGCCCCAGCCGCCGGCCCACATGGGGGCCGCGAAGAACAAGCGGGCCCACGCCTGCGCACCGGGACGCCGCACAGATCGTACCCAGAGAAGCCGGGTGAACACGAACCGGAGTGGTATGGGGGGCCACGCCCCCCATGGACAGCACAACGCCAGTGACGCCCGCTTTGTTGCCTGCCCAGGGAAGGCAGAGGGACGGAAAGAGGCAGAGCGACCCCCCGCCCTACAGTCAGTCGGCGATCCGGCGGTGCTACTGTCCGCCTCTTACCCCTGTGCACGTCAGTCGGCGATCCAACGGTGCCGCACCCCACCCAGCCCCCTCACCCCCTGTCCCGACCCCGTGCACGTGGACTGGGGCCTCCCGGCACGCGCAACACGCTTCACAACGCACAGCCCCACCCTCAGGACTGGATTCATAGCCGACGACACCCCTAAGTCGCGTAAGAGACTCCCGCGGCCCAGTAGTGAGAGCGTCGGTCTTCAATCGTCCAGTGCGGGAGTTCGATCCCAGGCGCTGGTGCTCCTGGGATCCCTGCACGTAGAGCTCTCTAGTTGGCGACGTGGGAACCACCCCCCCCTCCAGCAACTCGCGCCACCACCGATACCGGTGGATCGGGTGGAGGTGTCGTTCGTTTTACCCCCCACCCAAGAAACACAAAACACATGGGAGCCACCCACCCCTGCAGCAGTGCGCACCGTCACCTGTACTCGAACAGGTCGATGGGAGGCCTCGTCCGGTATTCGAAGGGATCGGTGGGAGACCACCGATCCCGGGGTTCGAACCAGCTCCTTCGCGGCGCGCGCCTGGTGCGCGACCTCCGGGGCGGCTGCCTTCTGAGATACACTGGCACCCGGGTCACAGAACAAACGCGCTCGCAACCCCCTCCCCCTGTGCTAAGAGTAAGCCCGAGGTAGGGGTGCTCTGCTGGGCCAAGAACCGGAACATTGGTGCGCCACTCCAGCCACGGTCACCCCAACCCCCCCACGCATCCCGCAGGGCGAAGCTCCGTGCGCATCAGGCTCGTCATGGGAATCCGGCGGGCCGGCGCCTGGACACCAAGTCGACACCTCTCTCCCCCCCCGCAAGAACAGAGCGGGGCCCCCACAACCGCACACCCGCGCCCACAACGCAGACCCCGACAGCTCACCCAGTGGACGGGCAGTCGGGGGAAGAGGAGCGCAAGACCCAGAACGCCCCACGCAACGGTCGAAGGCACCCCCCCGGGGACGCCCTGCCGCCGCCCCCACAACCCCAAGCCAAGTAGGGGGGAACCGGGACCAGACCGCCCACCCCCAAGCACGCCAGACGGAGCACGGGACCGGAGCAGGACACGCGGAGGGGCACGGATCACTTGGAACGGCCCTACCAGCGCCCAGTGCCGGGACCACGCGAGATGCGCGCGCCACACCACCCAGCGGGGAGCGGACACCGCGAGAGCGCGAGCGCACACACACGAAAAGGACACGCGGGGACCACCAGAAGGGCAACCGGACCGAGCGCGCGGAACGCACAGACCACATGGAATGGCGTACCAGCGAGCGAGGATAAGGGACACCTGGACAGGACGGCCCGCCACACGCAGCGCGGAACACGCGGGGCGGGAAGGGGGAAGAAGGGGAGACACAACACCAGGTACCGGCCCGAACCCCCCCGAACCGGCCGCGAGCGCCGCGCACACACAGACGGGACACTGCACCCGCCAAGGCAGTAGTGGCGCACAGCGCCACGCCCCAACCCCTAGGCTAGGCAGCCTCCGCGCCAGCCCAAGGGGGTCCCACTGGCGACAAGCCAGTAGCACGGGCCCGGCGGCGCCGGTGCCCCGGGCGACCACGCATTAGGCGGGCGACGCAGTGGGTAAGCGCCCGCGGCCACGGCTGCGAATTGATGCACTGACCGGGGAGTGGCGAAACGGGGACGCCGGGGAAGGACGGGGCTCCGAGCTCTGTGAACCCGGGGGACTCCGCCACCAGGCAGGAGGTGCGTCTTGGAGGGCCCCCCACTAGGGCCCGGTGGGGAGGATATCACCTGGCCCGACCAGGTGGCCCCCCGGGGCCGAAAGGCGTCTAGTACCCGCAAAATCAAACCTCAAACCTCAAACCACAACTCCAGCAGAGGTGACTAGGCGCCGGCAGACCGCAACTCCGAGGCCTTCCCCCGCCCCCGTAGAAGGCTAGAAGCACGGGCCAGCGCCCCTGGCCACGCCACGGCCTCACACGAGGAACGGCCACCTC